>CAXHUQ010001386.1:0-12904 GCA_964020085.1 Micromussa lordhowensis | reverse complement strand
GAAAGGACGCAATTAGACATTCAACCGAATTCAGAACGCAACTCTACTTTTAGAGATGAACAGGCTACTCAATGTTTCAAGCCCGCGAAACAGCGTCCAAGGCCACAGTTTGCCCGACAACTGAAGGACACATGCGCGCAAATCGGCGAACCAAAATGATTAGAGTGTTTGAAAAAAACAGACAATTTAGACCGCTAGAGACATTGTACAGTTATCAGCGTGCAACGCCAGTCAAAGCAGGCTTGCCTCTGCACTCACCACTGAATCAAGGTGACTTTCAGCGTAGCAGCTGTCTGTAAGATGGGCCCCAGTTTTACAGCCCCTGCACGCAGGCCCCTCTCCCCGACCTGAAAATCAACTGAAAGGACGCAATTAGACATTCAACCGAATTCAATGATTAGAGTGTTTGAAAAAAACAGACAATTTAGACCGCTAGAGACATTGTACAGTTATCTTAACCCTACTGAATGTTTCAAGCACGCAAAATTTTCGTAACTTAAATCCAATTCGTTTCTCAGGCGGTCCTCTGGAGTACAAATACTGTGTGGAGTACAAATACACTGTGATATTTGTACTCGTTTTCGGCGTTATTTCTACTCTACGAAGTGCGGTTGGATAATAACTTGCGTATCCGTGTACTTGAAAGGACGCAATTAGACATTCAACCGAATTCAGAACGCAACTCTACTTTTAGAGATGAACAGGCTACTCAATGTTTCAAGCCCGCGAAACAGCGTCCAAGGCCACAGTTTGCCCGACAACTGAAGGACACATGCGCGCAAATCGGCGAACCAAAATGATTAGAGTGTTTGAAAAAAACAGACAATTTAGACCGCTAGAGACATTGTACAGTTATCAGCGTGCAACGCCAGTCAAAGCAGGCTTGCCTCTGCACTCACCACTGAATCAAGGTGACTTTCAGCGTAGCAGCTGTCTGTAAGATGGGCCCCAGTTTTACAGCCCCTGCACGCAGGCCCCTCTCCCCGACCTGAAAATCAACTGAAAGGACGCAATTAGACATTCAACCGAATTCAATGATTAGAGTGTTTGAAAAAAACAGACAATTTAGACCGCTAGAGACATTGTACAGTTATCTTAACCCTACTGAATGTTTCAAGCACGCAAAATTTTCGTAACTTAAATCCAATTCGTTTCTCAGGCGGTCCTCTGGAGTACAAATACTGTGTGGAGTACAAATACACTGTGATATTTGTACTCGTTTTCGGCGTTATTTCTACTCTACGAAGTGCGGTTGGATAATAACTTGCGTATCCGTGTACTTGAAAGGACGCAATTAGACATTCAACCGAATTCAGAACGCAACTCTACTTTTAGAGATGAACAGGCTACTCAATGTTTCAAGCCCGCGAAACAGCGTCCAAGGCCACAGTTTGCCCGACAACTGAAGGACACATGCGCGCAAATCGGCGAACCAAAATGATTAGAGTGTTTGAAAAAAACAGACAATTTAGACCGCTAGAGACATTGTACAGTTATCAGCGTGCAACGCCAGTCAAAGCAGGCTTGCCTCTGCACTCACCACTGAATCAAGGTGACTTTCAGCGTAGCAGCTGTCTGTAAGATGGGCCCCAGTTTTACAGCCCCTGCACGCAGGCCCCTCTCCCCGACCTGAAAATCAACTGAAAGGACGCAATTAGACATTCAACCGAATTCAATGATTAGAGTGTTTGAAAAAAACAGACAATTTAGACCGCTAGAGACATTGTACAGTTATCTTAACCCTACTGAATGTTTCAAGCACGCAAAATTTTCGTAACTTAAATCCAATTCGTTTCTCAGGCGGTCCTCTGGAGTACAAATACTGTGTGGAGTACAAATACACTGTGATATTTGTACTCGTTTTCGGCGTTATTTCTACTCTACGAAGTGCGGTTGGATAATAACTTGCGTATCCGTGTACTTGAAAGGACGCAATTAGACATTCAACCGAATTCAGAACGCAACTCTACTTTTAGAGATGAACAGGCTACTCAATGTTTCAAGCCCGCGAAACAGCGTCCAAGGCCACAGTTTGCCCGACAACTGAAGGACACATGCGCGCAAATCGGCGAACCAAAATGATTAGAGTGTTTGAAAAAAACAGACAATTTAGACCGCTAGAGACATTGTACAGTTATCAGCGTGCAACGCCAGTCAAAGCAGGCTTGCCTCTGCACTCACCACTGAATCAAGGTGACTTTCAGCGTAGCAGCTGTCTGTAAGATGGGCCCCAGTTTTACAGCCCCTGCACGCAGGCCCCTCTCCCCGACCTGAAAATCAACTGAAAGGACGCAATTAGACATTCAACCGAATTCAATGATTAGAGTGTTTGAAAAAAACAGACAATTTAGACCGCTAGAGACATTGTACAGTTATCTTAACCCTACTGAATGTTTCAAGCACGCAAAATTTTCGTAACTTAAATCCAATTCGTTTCTCAGGCGGTCCTCTGGAGTACAAATACTGTGTGGAGTACAAATACACTGTGATATTTGTACTCGTTTTCGGCGTTATTTCTACTCTACGAAGTGCGGTTGGATAATAACTTGCGTATCCGTGTACTTGAAAGGACGCAATTAGACATTCAACCGAATTCAGAACGCAACTCTACTTTTAGAGATGAACAGGCTACTCAATGTTTCAAGCCCGCGAAACAGCGTCCAAGGCCACAGTTTGCCCGACAACTGAAGGACACATGCGCGCAAATCGGCGAACCAAAATGATTAGAGTGTTTGAAAAAAACAGACAATTTAGACCGCTAGAGACATTGTACAGTTATCAGCGTGCAACGCCAGTCAAAGCAGGCTTGCCTCTGCACTCACCACTGAATCAAGGTGACTTTCAGCGTAGCAGCTGTCTGTAAGATGGGCCCCAGTTTTACAGCCCCTGCACGCAGGCCCCTCTCCCCGACCTGAAAATCAACTGAAAGGACGCAATTAGACATTCAACCGAATTCAATGATTAGAGTGTTTGAAAAAAACAGACAATTTAGACCGCTAGAGACATTGTACAGTTATCTTAACCCTACTGAATGTTTCAAGCACGCAAAATTTTCGTAACTTAAATCCAATTCGTTTCTCAGGCGGTCCTCTGGAGTACAAATACTGTGTGGAGTACAAATACACTGTGATATTTGTACTCGTTTTCGGCGTTATTTCTACTCTACGAAGTGCGGTTGGATAATAACTTGCGTATCCGTGTACTTGAAAGGACGCAATTAGACATTCAACCGAATTCAGAACGCAACTCTACTTTTAGAGATGAACAGGCTACTCAATGTTTCAAGCCCGCGAAACAGCGTCCAAGGCCACAGTTTGCCCGACAACTGAAGGACACATGCGCGCAAATCGGCGAACCAAAATGATTAGAGTGTTTGAAAAAAACAGACAATTTAGACCGCTAGAGACATTGTACAGTTATCAGCGTGCAACGCCAGTCAAAGCAGGCTTGCCTCTGCACTCACCACTGAATCAAGGTGACTTTCAGCGTAGCAGCTGTCTGTAAGATGGGCCCCAGTTTTACAGCCCCTGCACGCAGGCCCCTCTCCCCGACCTGAAAATCAACTGAAAGGACGCAATTAGACATTCAACCGAATTCAATGATTAGAGTGTTTGAAAAAAACAGACAATTTAGACCGCTAGAGACATTGTACAGTTATCTTAACCCTACTGAATGTTTCAAGCACGCAAAATTTTCGTAACTTAAATCCAATTCGTTTCTCAGGCGGTCCTCTGGAGTACAAATACTGTGTGGAGTACAAATACACTGTGATATTTGTACTCGTTTTCGGCGTTATTTCTACTCTACGAAGTGCGGTTGGATAATAACTTGCGTATCCGTGTACTTGAAAGGACGCAATTAGACATTCAACCGAATTCAGAACGCAACTCTACTTTTAGAGATGAACAGGCTACTCAATGTTTCAAGCCCGCGAAACAGCGTCCAAGGCCACAGTTTGCCCGACAACTGAAGGACACATGCGCGCAAATCGGCGAACCAAAATGATTAGAGTGTTTGAAAAAAACAGACAATTTAGACCGCTAGAGACATTGTACAGTTATCAGCGTGCAACGCCAGTCAAAGCAGGCTTGCCTCTGCACTCACCACTGAATCAAGGTGACTTTCAGCGTAGCAGCTGTCTGTAAGATGGGCCCCAGTTTTACAGCCCCTGCACGCAGGCCCCTCTCCCCGACCTGAAAATCAACTGAAAGGACGCAATTAGACATTCAACCGAATTCAATGATTAGAGTGTTTGAAAAAAACAGACAATTTAGACCGCTAGAGACATTGTACAGTTATCTTAACCCTACTGAATGTTTCAAGCACGCAAAATTTTCGTAACTTAAATCCAATTCGTTTCTCAGGCGGTCCTCTGGAGTACAAATACTGTGTGGAGTACAAATACACTGTGATATTTGTACTCGTTTTCGGCGTTATTTCTACTCTACGAAGTGCGGTTGGATAATAACTTGCGTATCCGTGTACTTGAAAGGACGCAATTAGACATTCAACCGAATTCAGAACGCAACTCTACTTTTAGAGATGAACAGGCTACTCAATGTTTCAAGCCCGCGAAACAGCGTCCAAGGCCACAGTTTGCCCGACAACTGAAGGACACATGCGCGCAAATCGGCGAACCAAAATGATTAGAGTGTTTGAAAAAAACAGACAATTTAGACCGCTAGAGACATTGTACAGTTATCAGCGTGCAACGCCAGTCAAAGCAGGCTTGCCTCTGCACTCACCACTGAATCAAGGTGACTTTCAGCGTAGCAGCTGTCTGTAAGATGGGCCCCAGTTTTACAGCCCCTGCACGCAGGCCCCTCTCCCCGACCTGAAAATCAACTGAAAGGACGCAATTAGACATTCAACCGAATTCAATGATTAGAGTGTTTGAAAAAAACAGACAATTTAGACCGCTAGAGACATTGTACAGTTATCTTAACCCTACTGAATGTTTCAAGCACGCAAAATTTTCGTAACTTAAATCCAATTCGTTTCTCAGGCGGTCCTCTGGAGTACAAATACTGTGTGGAGTACAAATACACTGTGATATTTGTACTCGTTTTCGGCGTTATTTCTACTCTACGAAGTGCGGTTGGATAATAACTTGCGTATCCGTGTACTTGAAAGGACGCAATTAGACATTCAACCGAATTCAGAACGCAACTCTACTTTTAGAGATGAACAGGCTACTCAATGTTTCAAGCCCGCGAAACAGCGTCCAAGGCCACAGTTTGCCCGACAACTGAAGGACACATGCGCGCAAATCGGCGAACCAAAATGATTAGAGTGTTTGAAAAAAACAGACAATTTAGACCGCTAGAGACATTGTACAGTTATCAGCGTGCAACGCCAGTCAAAGCAGGCTTGCCTCTGCACTCACCACTGAATCAAGGTGACTTTCAGCGTAGCAGCTGTCTGTAAGATGGGCCCCAGTTTTACAGCCCCTGCACGCAGGCCCCTCTCCCCGACCTGAAAATCAACTGAAAGGACGCAATTAGACATTCAACCGAATTCAATGATTAGAGTGTTTGAAAAAAACAGACAATTTAGACCGCTAGAGACATTGTACAGTTATCTTAACCCTACTGAATGTTTCAAGCACGCAAAATTTTCGTAACTTAAATCCAATTCGTTTCTCAGGCGGTCCTCTGGAGTACAAATACTGTGTGGAGTACAAATACACTGTGATATTTGTACTCGTTTTCGGCGTTATTTCTACTCTACGAAGTGCGGTTGGATAATAACTTGCGTATCCGTGTACTTGAAAGGACGCAATTAGACATTCAACCGAATTCAGAACGCAACTCTACTTTTAGAGATGAACAGGCTACTCAATGTTTCAAGCCCGCGAAACAGCGTCCAAGGCCACAGTTTGCCCGACAACTGAAGGACACATGCGCGCAAATCGGCGAACCAAAATGATTAGAGTGTTTGAAAAAAACAGACAATTTAGACCGCTAGAGACATTGTACAGTTATCAGCGTGCAACGCCAGTCAAAGCAGGCTTGCCTCTGCACTCACCACTGAATCAAGGTGACTTTCAGCGTAGCAGCTGTCTGTAAGATGGGCCCCAGTTTTACAGCCCCTGCACGCAGGCCCCTCTCCCCGACCTGAAAATCAACTGAAAGGACGCAATTAGACATTCAACCGAATTCAATGATTAGAGTGTTTGAAAAAAACAGACAATTTAGACCGCTAGAGACATTGTACAGTTATCTTAACCCTACTGAATGTTTCAAGCACGCAAAATTTTCGTAACTTAAATCCAATTCGTTTCTCAGGCGGTCCTCTGGAGTACAAATACTGTGTGGAGTACAAATACACTGTGATATTTGTACTCGTTTTCGGCGTTATTTCTACTCTACGAAGTGCGGTTGGATAATAACTTGCGTATCCGTGTACTTGAAAGGACGCAATTAGACATTCAACCGAATTCAGAACGCAACTCTACTTTTAGAGATGAACAGGCTACTCAATGTTTCAAGCCCGCGAAACAGCGTCCAAGGCCACAGTTTGCCCGACAACTGAAGGACACATGCGCGCAAATCGGCGAACCAAAATGATTAGAGTGTTTGAAAAAAACAGACAATTTAGACCGCTAGAGACATTGTACAGTTATCAGCGTGCAACGCCAGTCAAAGCAGGCTTGCCTCTGCACTCACCACTGAATCAAGGTGACTTTCAGCGTAGCAGCTGTCTGTAAGATGGGCCCCAGTTTTACAGCCCCTGCACGCAGGCCCCTCTCCCCGACCTGAAAATCAACTGAAAGGACGCAATTAGACATTCAACCGAATTCAATGATTAGAGTGTTTGAAAAAAACAGACAATTTAGACCGCTAGAGACATTGTACAGTTATCTTAACCCTACTGAATGTTTCAAGCACGCAAAATTTTCGTAACTTAAATCCAATTCGTTTCTCAGGCGGTCCTCTGGAGTACAAATACTGTGTGGAGTACAAATACACTGTGATATTTGTACTCGTTTTCGGCGTTATTTCTACTCTACGAAGTGCGGTTGGATAATAACTTGCGTATCCGTGTACTTGAAAGGACGCAATTAGACATTCAACCGAATTCAGAACGCAACTCTACTTTTAGAGATGAACAGGCTACTCAATGTTTCAAGCCCGCGAAACAGCGTCCAAGGCCACAGTTTGCCCGACAACTGAAGGACACATGCGCGCAAATCGGCGAACCAAAATGATTAGAGTGTTTGAAAAAAACAGACAATTTAGACCGCTAGAGACATTGTACAGTTATCAGCGTGCAACGCCAGTCAAAGCAGGCTTGCCTCTGCACTCACCACTGAATCAAGGTGACTTTCAGCGTAGCAGCTGTCTGTAAGATGGGCCCCAGTTTTACAGCCCCTGCACGCAGGCCCCTCTCCCCGACCTGAAAATCAACTGAAAGGACGCAATTAGACATTCAACCGAATTCAATGATTAGAGTGTTTGAAAAAAACAGACAATTTAGACCGCTAGAGACATTGTACAGTTATCTTAACCCTACTGAATGTTTCAAGCACGCAAAATTTTCGTAACTTAAATCCAATTCGTTTCTCAGGCGGTCCTCTGGAGTACAAATACTGTGTGGAGTACAAATACACTGTGATATTTGTACTCGTTTTCGGCGTTATTTCTACTCTACGAAGTGCGGTTGGATAATAACTTGCGTATCCGTGTACTTGAAAGGACGCAATTAGACATTCAACCGAATTCAGAACGCAACTCTACTTTTAGAGATGAACAGGCTACTCAATGTTTCAAGCCCGCGAAACAGCGTCCAAGGCCACAGTTTGCCCGACAACTGAAGGACACATGCGCGCAAATCGGCGAACCAAAATGATTAGAGTGTTTGAAAAAAACAGACAATTTAGACCGCTAGAGACATTGTACAGTTATCAGCGTGCAACGCCAGTCAAAGCAGGCTTGCCTCTGCTCTCACCACTGAATCAAGGTGACTTTCAGCGTAGCAGCTGTCTGTAAGATGGGCCCCAGTTTTACAGCCCCTGCACGCAGGCCCCTCTCCCCGACCTGAAAATCAACTGAAAGGACGCAATTAGACATTCAACCGAATTCAATGATTAGAGTGTTTGAAAAAAACAGACAATTTAGACCGCTAGAGACATTGTACAGTTATCTTAACCCTACTGAATGTTTCAAGCACGCAAAATTTTCGTAACTTAAATCCAATTCGTTTCTCAGGCGGTCCTCTGGAGTACAAATACTGTGTGGAGTACAAATACACTGTGATATTTGTACTCGTTTTCGGCGTTATTTCTACTCTACGAAGTGCGGTTGGATAATAACTTGCGTATCCGTGTACTTGAAAGGACGCAATTAGACATTCAACCGAATTCAGAACGCAACTCTACTTTTAGAGATGAACAGGCTACTCAATGTTTCAAGCCCGCGAAACAGCGTCCAAGGCCACAGTTTGCCCGACAACTGAAGGACACATGCGCGCAAATCGGCGAACCAAAATGATTAGAGTGTTTGAAAAAAACAGACAATTTAGACCGCTAGAGACATTGTACAGTTATCAGCGTGCAACGCCAGTCAAAGCAGGCTTGCCTCTGCACTCACCACTGAATCAAGGTGACTTTCAGCGTAGCAGCTGTCTGTAAGATGGGCCCCAGTTTTACAGCCCCTGCACGCAGGCCCCTCTCCCCGACCTGAAAATCAACTGAAAGGACGCAATTAGACATTCAACCGAATTCAATGATTAGAGTGTTTGAAAAAAACAGACAATTTAGACCGCTAGAGACATTGTACAGTTATCTTAACCCTACTGAATGTTTCAAGCACGCAAAATTTTCGTAACTTAAATCCAATTCGTTTCTCAGGCGGTCCTCTGGAGTACAAATACTGTGTGGAGTACAAATACACTGTGATATTTGTACTCGTTTTCGGCGTTATTTCTACTCTACGAAGTGCGGTTGGATAATAACTTGCGTATCCGTGTACTTGAAAGGACGCAATTAGACATTCAACCGAATTCAGAACGCAACTCTACTTTTAGAGATGAACAGGCTACTCAATGTTTCAAGCCCGCGAAACAGCGTCCAAGGCCACAGTTTGCCCGACAACTGAAGGACACATGCGCGCAAATCGGCGAACCAAAATGATTAGAGTGTTTGAAAAAAACAGACAATTTAGACCGCTAGAGACATTGTACAGTTATCAGCGTGCAACGCCAGTCAAAGCAGGCTTGCCTCTGCACTCACCACTGAATCAAGGTGACTTTCAGCGTAGCAGCTGTCTGTAAGATGGGCCCCAGTTTTACAGCCCCTGCACGCAGGCCCCTCTCCCCGACCTGAAAATCAACTGAAAGGACGCAATTAGACATTCAACCGAATTCAATGATTAGAGTGTTTGAAAAAAACAGACAATTTAGACCGCTAGAGACATTGTACAGTTATCTTAACCCTACTGAATGTTTCAAGCACGCAAAATTTTCGTAACTTAAATCCAATTCGTTTCTCAGGCGGTCCTCTGGAGTACAAATACTGTGTGGAGTACAAATACACTGTGATATTTGTACTCGTTTTCGGCGTTATTTCTACTCTACGAAGTGCGGTTGGATAATAACTTGCGTATCCGTGTACTTGAAAGGACGCAATTAGACATTCAACCGAATTCAGAACGCAACTCTACTTTTAGAGATGAACAGGCTACTCAATGTTTCAAGCCCGCGAAACAGCGTCCAAGGCCACAGTTTGCCCGACAACTGAAGGACACATGCGCGCAAATCGGCGAACCAAAATGATTAGAGTGTTTGAAAAAAACAGACAATTTAGACCGCTAGAGACATTGTACAGTTATCAGCGTGCAACGCCAGTCAAAGCAGGCTTGCCTCTGCACTCACCACTGAATCAAGGTGACTTTCAGCGTAGCAGCTGTCTGTAAGATGGGCCCCAGTTTTACAGCCCCTGCACGCAGGCCCCTCTCCCCGACCTGAAAATCAACTGAAAGGACGCAATTAGACATTCAACCGAATTCAATGATTAGAGTGTTTGAAAAAAACAGACAATTTAGACCGCTAGAGACATTGTACAGTTATCTTAACCCTACTGAATGTTTCAAGCACGCAAAATTTTCGTAACTTAAATCCAATTCGTTTCTCAGGCGGTCCTCTGGAGTACAAATACTGTGTGGAGTACAAATACACTGTGATATTTGTACTCGTTTTCGGCGTTATTTCTACTCTACGAAGTGCGGTTGGATAATAACTTGCGTATCCGTGTACTTGAAAGGACGCAATTAGACATTCAACCGAATTCAGAACGCAACTCTACTTTTAGAGATGAACAGGCTACTCAATGTTTCAAGCCCGCGAAACAGCGTCCAAGGCCACAGTTTGCCCGACAACTGAAGGACACATGCGCGCAAATCGGCGAACCAAAATGATTAGAGTGTTTGAAAAAAACAGACAATTTAGACCGCTAGAGACATTGTACAGTTATCAGCGTGCAACGCCAGTCAAAGCAGGCTTGCCTCTGCACTCACCACTGAATCAAGGTGACTTTCAGCGTAGCAGCTGTCTGTAAGATGGGCCCCAGTTTTACAGCCCCTGCACGCAGGCCCCTCTCCCCGACCTGAAAATCAACTGAAAGGACGCAATTAGACATTCAACCGAATTCAATGATTAGAGTGTTTGAAAAAAACAGACAATTTAGACCGCTAGAGACATTGTACAGTTATCTTAACCCTACTGAATGTTTCAAGCACGCAAAATTTTCGTAACTTAAATCCAATTCGTTTCTCAGGCGGTCCTCTGGAGTACAAATACTGTGTGGAGTACAAATACACTGTGATATTTGTACTCGTTTTCGGCGTTATTTCTACTCTACGAAGTGCGGTTGGATAATAACTTGCGTATCCGTGTACTTGAAAGGACGCAATTAGACATTCAACCGAATTCAGAACGCAACTCTACTTTTAGAGATGAACAGGCTACTCAATGTTTCAAGCCCGCGAAACAGCGTCCAAGGCCACAGTTTGCCCGACAACTGAAGGACACATGCGCGCAAATCGGCGAACCAAAATGATTAGAGTGTTTGAAAAAAACAGACAATTTAGACCGCTAGAGACATTGTACAGTTATCAGCGTGCAACGCCAGTCAAAGCAGGCTTGCCTCTGCACTCACCACTGAATCAAGGTGACTTTCAGCGTAGCAGCTGTCTGTAAGATGGGCCCCAGTTTTACAGCCCCTGCACGCAGGCCCCTCTCCCCGACCTGAAAATCAACTGAAAGGACGCAATTAGACATTCAACCGAATTCAATGATTAGAGTGTTTGAAAAAAACAGACAATTTAGACCGCTAGAGACATTGTACAGTTATCTTAACCCTACTGAATGTTTCAAGCACGCAAAATTTTCGTAACTTAAATCCAATTCGTTTCTCAGGCGGTCCTCTGGAGTACAAATACTGTGTGGAGTACAAATACACTGTGATATTTGTACTCGTTTTCGGCGTTATTTCTACTCTACGAAGTGCGGTTGGATAATAACTTGCGTATCCGTGTACTTGAAAGGACGCAATTAGACATTCAACCGAATTCAGAACGCAACTCTACTTTTAGAGATGAACAGGCTACTCAATGTTTCAAGCCCGCGAAACAGCGTCCAAGGCCACAGTTTGCCCGACAACTGAAGGACACATGCGCGCAAATCGGCGAACCAAAATGATTAGAGTGTTTGAAAAAAACAGACAATTTAGACCGCTAGAGACATTGTACAGTTATCAGCGTGCAACGCCAGTCAAAGCAGGCTTGCCTCTGCACTCACCACTGAATCAAGGTG
Source organism: Micromussa lordhowensis (assembly GCA_964020085.1). Classification (NCBI taxonomy): domain Eukaryota; kingdom Metazoa; phylum Cnidaria; class Anthozoa; order Scleractinia; family Lobophylliidae; genus Micromussa; species Micromussa lordhowensis. The sequence continues at coordinate 1,093 of CAXHUQ010001386.1, read as the reverse complement.
ACTTTCAGCGTAGCAGCTGTCTGTAAGATGGGCCCCAGTTTTACAGCCCCTGCACGCAGGCCCCTCTCCCCGACCTGAAAATCAACTGAAAGGACGCAATTAGACATTCAACCGAATTCAATGATTAGAGTGTTTGAAAAAAACAGACAATTTAGACCGCTAGAGACATTGTACAGTTATCTTAACCCTACTGAATGTTTCAAGCACGCAAAATTTTCGTAACTTAAATCCAATTCGTTTCTCAGGCGGTCCTCTGGAGTACAAATACTGTGTGGAGTACAAATACACTGTGATATTTGTACTCGTTTTCGGCGTTATTTCTACTCTACGAAGTGCGGTTGGATAATAACTTGCGTATCCGTGTACTTGAAAGGACGCAATTAGACATTCAACCGAATTCAGAACGCAACTCTACTTTTAGAGATGAACAGGCTACTCAATGTTTCAAGCCCGCGAAACAGCGTCCAAGGCCACAGTTTGCCCGACAACTGAAGGACACATGCGCGCAAATCGGCGAACCAAAATGATTAGAGTGTTTGAAAAAAACAGACAATTTAGACCGCTAGAGACATTGTACAGTTATCAGCGTGCAACGCCAGTCAAAGCAGGCTTGCCTCTGCACTCACCACTGAATCAAGGTGACTTTCAGCGTAGCAGCTGTCTGTAAGATGGGCCCCAGTTTTACAGCCCCTGCACGCAGGCCCCTCTCCCCGACCTGAAAATCAACTGAAAGGACGCAATTAGACATTCAACCGAATTCAATGATTAGAGTGTTTGAAAAAAACAGACAATTTAGACCGCTAGAGACATTGTACAGTTATCTTAACCCTACTGAATGTTTCAAGCACGCAAAATTTTCGTAACTTAAATCCAATTCGTTTCTCAGGCGGTCCTCTGGAGTACAAATACTGTGTGGAGTACAAATACACTGTGATATTTGTACTCGTTTTCGGCGTTATTTCTACTCTACGAAGTGCGGTTGGATAATAACTTGCGTATCCGTGTACTTGAAAGGACGCAATTAGACATTCAACCGAATTCAGAACGCAACTCTACTTTTAGAGATGAACAGGCTACTCAATGTTTCAAGCCC
>CAXHUQ010001385.1:0-13000 GCA_964020085.1 Micromussa lordhowensis | reverse complement strand
CCCAGTCAATGTTGTGGTTTGTCAGTTGATGATGTACAGCAATGTGATTGTTGACATCACCATTTCTCGTGGCTCGTTTGTGTTCAGTTAGTCTTGTGTTTAGGTTTCTGCCGGTCTCACCAATGTATGAAGCCTGGCAGTCGGAGCATTTGATCTTGTAAACTGCTCCCTGTCTGTTGTTGGGTTCGTCCCTGTCTTTAACGTTGGTCAGTAAGTGTCGTGACGTAGTCGTAGGTTTGTGGGCAACAAACAAAAGACGGATCGAAACTGACCAATGACTGATGACAAACTTAACACGAGTCTTTCAGCCAATACCATCATGGCTAAAGTGACCAATCACTTTCAACGGACCAAACTTATAACATCATTGACTGACAAACACTATTCACTTGACTCTGAAGATGACTTCTGCTCAGGTTGTTGAAACGTCAGTCACCAACAACAGTTCTTCTCAGAACTACACTCACCCGGACGATCATACTATACGAACTAACATGACACTGTTTCATGTACATGCAAGAGAAGAAGTACAAACTGATTGGTGATAAAGGTGGAGAGGTCTAGCACTCTACAAAAACTTCTATGCCTATTTGAGCTTCATAAAATGGGCTGGGTATAAACTGAGAGGATTTTTTTCTTACTCTTACCACTCCCCCGTTCCCACAGCCATTTCTTCACCCCATCTCACTCCTGTCAATTCTTCTCACTCCACACACATGCTGTACTGATTTTTATAATACTGTTACTCTCTACTTTTTAAATGTACATTTGTTAGTTTGTTTTGCAATGTCCAGGATAGCTATGACATTTTCAAATGTCATCGCTTTTGCATGCTTAGCATGCCATTTATTATGGGTCCTGGCTTCAGAGTACTTTTCCATCGATACCAGACAATTTCAACCTTGCCACTCAAACTAATCAACCAATGTAATCAAAATGCAGCCAACAGTTAACATCACAAGGCTGGGGCAATTCAAAGTCGTGTCCTAGTTAAGTAACAAAAGCATGTCTTTTCGCATCCTGACAAAGCTATGTTTGTGTTGATTTGCATCGTCCAGAATATGAAATGATCGAGAAAATGCATGTGCTTATGAGAATATGATTTCATTTGCTTTTGTCCCTGCAATGGCAAGGCTGATTTTGCATCCCAAGATCCATCCCTTATCCCTAAAATCTCGCTCCAGTCTGCATTAGGATTGGGTTCTCCTTTTTTGTCAAATGCAATTAATCATATATTATTTGATTTTGCCCCTTGGCATGTACCCCTCAGTATGTAACCCTTACCCTTGACCCTCAACCAAAAGGTAAACTCAATGTATGATATCCCTTCTGTACAGTCTGGATTTTGACCTGACAAGTTGCAATATTCATTATTGAGTAATGTATGTAGTTATTCTTTAAGTTAAGGAAATAACTAGAGACAACTCTGCTTGCCATTTTATAGCATACTGAATGTTGAAACTGTTTCCTGCATTCCCTGACTTTGGTTTTAATATTGTAGGGGGATCCTCTCTTTCTTGCATTGCTTCAGAAGCGGTTGAGTGGTTATAATGACCAGTCTGTGAGACCAGGCTTTTCACCCAAACGTTACATTGCCACTCTTGGAAATTCACTGGAAGAAGACACTTGGAAACGACTAGCTGCAGCAGGATCTCTTAAGGATCCAGCGTTACTGACATATGACCCCAATGGGGATCCATTGCACGGTGGTGATGCAGTATGCAGTTTCTTTCCTGATAAACCTCAACCATACAGTACAATGTCACTACCTCCTTTTTCTCCATCAAGCTCAATGTTTGAAAGCTCTTTTCATTTCTACAAGAATGGGATGTCAACTGGAGCTGCATCAATGATCTCTTTGAACAGTGAAAGTGAAGAATACGCCCCATCTTCAAGAGCTCTTAGTCCAGAAGAATCATTGAGTAATCGTCTTTCTGAAGTTGAGTTGCTACCACAAAAAAAGGACCCTTATAACCAATTAAATACCAAACAGAAAGAAGATTTGTTATCTCAACTTCTTCTTCAAAAGACTCTAGAATCTATCAATTCTGATCTTTCAGACCTTCAGGGATGGGTGACTAACTACCCAGACAATGGCGGAGGAGTTCAACCGGATCCTGCTTCTGTAGTGACTTTGCCAAAAAGTAAAGCGAAACATCCAGGAAGCCTGAAATCAGGCTCTTTGACATCAATACCACGTTTACCTCCCATACAGTCTGCAGGTGCACGACCATCAACACCTGAGGAACTGGATGAAGAGTCAAAAAGAAAAGAGTCAAGTGAAGTAACAGTACATGAACAAAGGGAAATTAAGTCTGGCACAGATGAAACTGATGACAATCTTGATCCTGGTTCTGTAAAGGTGGATTTAAGCTCTTTACATAAAAGTTCTTCCTCGCTTGACAATCAAAGGGAACGACAAGGTAATGTACTTAATATAATTTTATTTCAGGATACACTTGCTCTATGTGAGACAACATTTTGCTTTGCAGACCTTTTAATTTGCTTCAAACTAAGGAATCATGTGAACATCATCACATTGTGACAGAAAGGTTCAATGGTCATGAATAAGTAAATAAATAAATCATTTCACAAACAAGGTATAAAACTAGTAGTAATCAAAGATTAGGAGTGTGTTCTCCGCCTGTGATGATAGTTGTCTGTTGCTGAAATCATTATCTTTATGTGAACGGCTGAAGTTTTACAGACATGTAACATACTGACCAAGTCCACTATTTTTGTTCTGTGGTTTTAATTTCCCTGTTATTGACTTTCCTTGCTAATGCGATTTTGATATGACCTTTGATGACCGTTGCATGATGGCTCCAGTTTCGGTAAACCCACAATTTCATGCCATCAACACGTCTCATTCTCACTTTTACTTGTAATGTTTAGGCATAAAGGCTAATTTTTAAGAAGGATAGTTGTGTTTCTTCTAGTATTCTGAGCTGGAAGCACTAATATCAGCTAACATCTGTAACATTTGCTCTCGCATTTCCGTTTATCCATGGTTATATCGTAAACAAACTCCCGGACAAACTCCGCGCGACTGGCAATAATTATCAGATCCTACGGTTAACATCCCAAAGCCAAGGCAATGCAAAGTCGTGTTCGTGAACAGAATAAATGCGGTCGTCCGTCCCAGCTATGTAACAAAAGCACGTTATCTTGCTTCCTGACCAAACAGGCCTAGCACGGTCCAGAATCAAAACTTCTAGAAATGAGCGATTGTGAACAAATCGTCTCGTATACACGTGCTTTGCGATGATGTAATTTGTTTTCGCCCGGCCAAAAGATCTCGCGCCGTCTGCATTGGGACTGCATTCTCTTTTTTGTCAAATGCAATCAGAGTGAAGAACCTGTTCAAAGAAAACCTCAAACGTTGAAAACCACGAAAGAAACCACAAAGGAGAACAAGCATGACCTAGCAGATGGACACGAAAACGAGACTCAAAACCCCTGAAAAAACTTAGAGGGGCGGCCAATTTGTAGTAAAAAAATCTTGATTTCTCACGCCTGCGAAACAAAATTAGGATGCATTCTCTCGTTCCTCGAGAACGCAATTAATAAAATTAAATAATTCGTATAGCTCGAATATCGGACATTTTGATCTGATATTTGGTGAAAAGTATTCCTATATGACTGATAAATAATAAGACTATCATTTTTAACTCATTCATGCGCGCGCATGCGCATGAATGAGTTTTAGCGATATATGGGCCTTCATCCGGGAATTTGCGTGGACCTTTTAATGTAGACGGAAATTAAATGTTTATTAATTTATGCAGACGTTATAACCAGAAGTAACGCTTTAACGGTGGGGAAGAAACAAACAAGGCAATGCGCGACGGCTAGGGTTCGAACTTCGGCTTTACTTCGGTGGCTGGACTTCAAGGCAAACTTGCTATCCACTGGGCCATCTCAACATTCCTGCGTTGAGAGGCATTAAGAAACGTCATTTATAGTTGGGGTGTTACCACTGGCCAATATAAGAACAACATCAGCCTGAACCCCCACAACACGTGTTCTTTAATGAGGGTTTTTACTGTACCGGAGAAATTTGCGCTAACGGGCAAACTCATAATAACATATCGTCCGTACATACATAAAAGTTTAGATCGATGATCAAGTCGCACACACGGTAGGACAAAGGTTTACATAGTGAAGTGAAGTGAAGTGAAGTGAAGTGAATACTTTATTTACCCTCGGATTGTGGAGTAGCTTTATATGAGCTAATATCTCCGAGCATTTCACAGTACAACAGCAAAGGCCAGACCACAGCAGCGGGAACTTCATCAGGCCCTACTCTTTACTCTTCTCATAAAATTTCCCCAATATTCGCTAGCGCAGTTAAGGCTGGACTTTTGCCAGTTGTGAAGTGAATTGAATAAGTAAGGTTTACTGTAGTGAGTGATAATAAAGTCAGAGTACAATTCATTTGCATTTGCATTTCACAAATGAGCTTTTGCATTTGCATTTCACAAATGAGCTGTTTTATATTTTCTGTCAAAGAAAGCCAGTTCATGATTAATTAATCGATAATGGTTTTTGTCAGTAAAAGCAATACGAAAGTTTATTGATAACCCGTATACTAGAAGGTTAAAACAACAAACTTATTTCCGGTGAGGTATTAGCATTGCAGAAGGTCTTTAAAGATAATAAGGTGTTGATTTCAGAGACAAAATGATAACAATCTGTTTGCTGTTTTCACGTTTGCGTAAGTTGTTGTGGTATGCGAAACATGTCGTTTTGAGTAGGGATTGTTTATTCAGGATAAATTTGTGTTCAAGGGCAACCTCATAATAAAAACTGCTCATTCGGTCAGTACAAAAAGCAGACTGCACATCAAGTACCCTGATTAAGACAAAAACTGATAAAATCGATACCCTGTTTGTTAAGACATAAATCCCGAAACTCCCGCATACCCTGGCTGGCCACACATCCCTATTAAAAAACGGTGAGAAGTCAAAGACTACTGCAAGGCTGACACAACTTAATATATTAAAGACAATATTTCGGCTGGCTAAACCAGCGTTCTTCCTTGCAGTAGTCTTTGACTTCTCATCGTTTTTTATTTTTCAAGTTTGGCTGATTAGATCTCTTCTGAGATCCAACATTCAATCAAGCAGGATCTTCGTTCACGGCTTTGCAGTTTATCTAGTTTGTCCCCATTAAGCCTTTACAAGGGAGTACCCCCCGGTTATATATTAGCGCTGCTGTTTTATATAATACAGCAATTTCGTGCCCGAAGTCCGAAAAGCTTTTGAAAACTTAAAACGGTGTTAAGACTGAATTGAATGAATTCTTTTTCACTTCATTTAATGTGCACGTTTCAAGATATAAAAAAGCTGAGTCCATTCCCCAAGAAGCTTCAAGAGTGCAAAGATTATGAGGTGATTGCATGCCAATATGCAATAGCGGGTCACAATAGGTACAAGTTATAAAATCGAATGTTGATATGTTTCATAAAAAGACAGTTTTTCTTGTCGGTCTGCATTTCGTACTCAGTCTGCAGTAAAAACAAAAAACAAAACAGAAGCCATCGTAATTTCGCCCTAAAAAGTGTAGAAGTTTAAAGCCACGAAACTATGCCACAAGGGCTCCACGGGGTGTATATCACCTGACTAGTACCCATACTTTCGCACCAAATATTCGGAAAATTCAACGAGAGCCTAGCACCAAATGGAACAGGAATGTTCCGGAATTTCATTCCGAAATTTCATTCAGAGTTGCCCTAAAATTCCTAAACACCAGTAATGGAAAAATTCAGTTCCATTCGACCTTATTTATATAACTGATCCCCAAGCTTCTCGTTGCAAACGAAAGCTAAGACTTTTGTCTTGAAGGTGAGCTGACACCTCCCACATATCCGTCCACTGGGCACGACCTCACAACCAAGCTGCTCCAAACTTTAACTTGTCATTAGAGAGTGGCTATTCAACTGGTAATTATGAAATAACTACCCTCAAAGTAGTTACTAGTAGAACCGCGTCCACTTCAACTCCTATGCATATAAGAGCTTTCTACACTAAAAAAAACTTCTTTTGTACCATTTTTTTTTACCATACAATCGAAATTTTGCTATCTAAATATTTCAAAGAACATACAACTTTTTCAAAATCTGTTTGTATTAGGGCAAAGCATCATTTTAGCTCATGGATGTTACGTAACATCCATGAGCTGAGGAGGCAGTCGGATGGCACTCGATCACTCACTCACTCACTCACTCACTCACTCACTCACTCACTCACTCACTCACTCACTCACTCACTCACTCACTCACTCACTCACTCACTCACTCACTCACTCACTCACTCACTCACTCACTCACTCACTCACTCACTCACTCACTCACTCACTCACTCACTCACTCACTCACTCACTCACTCACTCACTCACTCACTCACTCACTCACTCACTCACTCACTCACTCACTCACTCACTCACTCACTCACTCACTCACTCACTCACTCACTCACTCACTCACTCACTCACTCACAAGAAGCATAGCGCTCGTCAAAAACCATGTGTAAATTTATATTGAAAGGTCAAGGTGTTTTTTCATTAGACGTAAACAAAATTCTTCGATTACAAGTCACGCTAAACTCACGCTATGCAAAGAATGTAATCACATACTCTTTTTGTATATTTGCTGAAGGGCAAGAGAGTCACGTTTCGCAGACAGTGTAAGTAAACAGCCACGTGTAAGTAAACAGCCACGAGAAGATGGTAAATTTGTTTCTTTGTTAGATTATTTTTTATCAGTGTTGGCCTGATGGGCCGCTTGGCACAAATGTAGACTTTCACTTCCACCGTCTGAGTTTCTATTTGCAGAACGAGTGCTTGTGCCAAACGTTTCCCATGAAAATCACTTGATTTTCATGCGAATGACAGTGCAGGTGACATATATTTTCATACCAATAGTTTCGCTCAAAGACTCGTTTTGCCACAGTGGCAAAAGTAAACTTGGCATTGGGCTATTCATCCATGAGCTGCTCAGAGAGCCTTTGATTAGTCTTGATAAAACTTGTGCCACTTTTTCAAGAACCCCTCCCCCCCTCCCCCCGACGGCACGTGAGGACTATCATATGCCCTTACATTCCTATAATTTCACCACTTCGGCATGAATGAGTTCGCTCATAGAGCGCTTTGATTTTGGATAAATTATTTATAGCCGAGAAATTAGCAATAATTTTTATTATTATGTGAACGTGCCTATACATTCTCTGTAACAGCGTTCCCATACATGCTCTGTACTTTAACAAATACTTTTTTCTAGCTCAAGTATTAGAACTATAGATCTGAAATTTGACAGATATCATCTCTAAATCATTGAATTTAAAACTGTTCCTTTTTGTGTTCCTTTTTATTTATAGCTGAGTAATTGACAATTTTGTAAAGCATCTACATGTATGTGCATAATTTGTTCAACTGTTATTTGCATCAAGTCCTCGTGCAACGCCTCAATAGCTCACTTGATTGGATGCAAGAGTGCAGTATTGGTGTACCCTCTTGAGGTCACTGGTTCAAATCTGGCCAGTACAGAGAATCTTTTCCTTGTTAGTGCTGAGTGCACTATTGGGATGGTTTAGGGGGGTTCTGTTCACTAAGGAGCAAACACACTAACATGATAATGTTTGAACTTTTAATTCATGTTTGGTTAAATTAATTGCTGCGGAGTGAGCGTAGCGAGCGTAGCAGCAGTTCATAATCTAAATATAAAAGAAAGGTAGAAAAATTTGAGATTTTGCCGTGGTTTTTAGCCTCACTTTCAGCGGACCACAATGCTTTGCGCTGTGGTGGAGCCTCGTTTTCAGTGGACCACAATGCTCTGCGCTGTGAAGAGCCTCGCTTTCAGCGGACCAGAATGCACTGCGCATTGCCTCAATTCGAGACCAAGACAACAAGCAACTGAGAAGTTCTAACATAACAGAAGATAAGTTTCGACGCCAGTTCAGGTGAGTGCCCGTGCAGTTATCAGCCAGGGTTCAGAATGCAAATTTCGAAATTTTTGATTTTAAGACGTTCAAATAGAGCTTTTCAAGAGCTTTCTTTAAAAAAAATTCCAGGAAAAAAAATATTATTTCGTTGGACGTTGAAGTTTGCTACACGTTAATTGTTTTAAATAGCCTGCCATTCACTCCTGTCATTCTGGATTAACTTGTACGTCAACGTGTCACGAAATAATTCACAAGGTATAGTGGTGTCATTTTGTCACGCATTACATGCTGCAAGATTGATTCAAATGCCTGCAAAAAAAAAAAGAGGTCATGTTTGTTTTCATCTGCAACGGCAAGGCGGAAGAAGCCGAAAGACTCGTTTAGCTCTGATTGGGCTGAAGAATTAACAGAAAAATGACAAAGGCTCTTACTTCGATCATGAGCAATGGCTAAAGGAGTTTAACGAGCAGCCATTCGTCGGTTTCCTCATCAACATGTAGTGCAAGCAGGTCAAAAATTGCGGTTGAAGAACCTCTTACAGATCTGGAAAGCACTGAAACATGGCAAAAGTTCTGTGGCCACGCTATCGTAGCCAGTCAAAGACTGCAGGAGAAGATCAACGAATCGGTAACCTGTCGCTTTTGTCAAGAAAGCGTTGAACTTGTGGAGAATTCAGGAAGTAAAAATGGACTTGGTTCCATTTGGATGTTTCAGTGCCAGAACGAAAGCTGTCCGTCGCACGGAACTATAATCTTCCATTTCCGACGATGAAAAAAATGCAGGGCGCTCGCGATAAGTTGTTCATCGGTTCTTGGCTTTCGAGCTATCGATGCCGGTCACGCGACAGTCTCAAAGGTTTTAAGTTTTCTTGGTCTATCGCCGATAAACAGAAAATGCAGTGTATTCCCGCCACGTCCAGCGTAAAGATTTGGCCTGCTGCATATCACCTGTCAAATGCCTATTGTTGTTGCAAGATGATCCCTCGCTGGTAAACATCAAAATGGATGATTAGGTGTTATAATCCTATTGCGGTTAAGATGCCGCAAAAAATATATTTTTCTTGTTTTCTCGGAACGAAAAGTTTGGAAAGTTAAGCGTACGTTTTTAACTCCAAGTCGGCAGCCCCTGGAACCGATCTAGCTGAAATTTGGCCAGCTTATTGTCAGATTTCCATTGGCACTGTAAATGAGTTCCACGACCTTAGCAAGTTTCCAGTAAATTTGGCTTGTCGAGTCGTCCTTCAGCACAACTAAATCTCCTACTGAGACACCTTTTGTTGTTATCCTTTGATTGAGGTTGTCTTCGTTCCCGCAAGCTAGTCAGATATTCTTTTCTCCACTGATTAGTCAATTGTTGCAAGAGGTTAAAGACTGACATAATGAAAAGCATTAGGGTTAGTAATTCCCAGTAGCCTCCCCACCATGGAGCACGTAGGATGATGAAATTCCACACAATTCTTTTGTTTGTGAGCAAACGCCACACTTCGGCTCATGTGATCTTGCCAATTTCCTTGCATGACGATTTGAAGATTTTGGCGTTGTCTGAATTCAGCGTTGCTGGCTTAGATCTGTATGGCGTGCCTTCATATCGGCGACAGATAATACATTTCCTGATAATTTGTTTAGCGGCTTTGCATCCGCGTAAAATCCAAAATCGTTCTCTTGATGTTACAAGAGTGTCTTGAATTCCACTGTGCTTGGTTAATTTGTGCATGTCCTTGATGACAAGCCGGACAAACTGGTGCTTTGCTGGCAACAGAATTGGATTGTGAGAGTTTGATGGTAGATTGGAATTGTTTATGTTGTCCCTTGCATTTGACTTTTCCATTATCCAGGAACAATGCAAATTGAGATACGTAATTCGGTGGCGTGAGTGCTGTTTTATGACTATTGTGTGTTTTTCAGGGTTCAAATGAAGAATGGAAACATATTGCTTCTCTTTAGTGGCTTGTTTATTTCCCGCAGTTTTTTTCTCTCAATTACATCTTCAAATGATGTCTGATAAGACTAGGAAGTTAATTTGCTTAGGTTGTCCTGGGGTTGATGTCCTTAACAACCCTGTTGATGTGAACGTGGATATTTTCTGATGCCAATAGTAACTCCTCCAATAATGGCATGACCAAGAAAATTGTTGTTACTATTTCAGCTGTTATGAAACTATCAGAAGCCAAAACATCAGTACTGAGTAAAGGACAATCTTTTGTGCCTCTTGATGCAAGATCTGATGAGTTTCAGACCAAATTAGACTGTGTGCAATTTGTCCATCGTCCAAGACTGAAAGTGCACTTTCATGGTCGCGAAACGGAGAGTGATACATCAGGGGATGATCCTTTTACCAAATTCAGACCAACAAATCATATCAACAAATTTTGTTGAGCAATCAACAACATCGATTTTACAAAGAAGAGAAAATTCAGCAACCTGTCCTCAGAAGAGAAGGTGGCCTTACCTAGCCTCCAGAAGTGTGATGTTATCAAACCTGCTGACAAGGGTGGTGCAGTAGTGGTTTGTTTACACCAACTTTGCTTTGACGAGGCTTGGACACAAGTCTCCGATCAAAGATTTTACAAAGAGCATAGTAGTGACCCGCTTAATGTTGACCAATAACGGTTGAAATAAATGATTGCTGTGATGATCAACAACAACGAGCTACCAGCACCAGCCAACAACCTGGTTGTCACTACACCTACGACGTCTACTTTTTTATTTGTTAATGATAAAATACTTATATAGCGTTAATATCCTTAAAGTTCAAAAGCACTTAACAAGGGCAACTAAATAGTAAAATTATAAAAATGCTTTTTAAAAAGAAACGTTTTAAGTTTGTTTTTAAAAACGGTCACTGAGGAGCTGTTCATAATGTCAGACAGCAAAGTGTTCCAGAGTGTGGAAGGTGCTACGGAAAAAATCTTGCACTGTATGTCTTCAAATTAAAATGAGGAATCACAAGAAGATTTTTAGACAATGAACGTAGTCGGCAAGATGGAACGTAAGGTGTGAGTAGATTGCAGATATACGATGGAGCAAAATTGTTAAGAGCCTTGTACGCGATAAGTAGAATTTTAAACACAATGCGATAACGTATTTGAGCCAGTGAAGATTTAACAAAATAGGTGTAATGTGTATGGAGAGCCATTTGTGCCAAAATTACAAATGGCTAGCGTAAATCTACAATCGTTAGTGCAGAATTACCAATCGTTGGTGTTAATCCACAATAGTTAGTGCAGAATTACAAATGGTTAGCGTAAACTCTACAATCGTTCGTGCAGAATTACCAATCGTTGGTGTTAATCTACAATCGTTAGTGCAGGATTACAAATGCATAGTGTAAATGTACTGACCTTAGTGCAGAATTACCAATCGTTGGTGTTAATCTTCAATCGTTAGTGCAGAATTACAAATGCTTAGTGTAAATCTACAATCGTTGGTGCAGAATTACGAATCGTCGATGTTACATTACAAGACGAAGGACTGTCGTCAGTAACTGCTGGGCAAAAACGCTACCCTTCAATCGCTGGTGCTAATATCGATTAATTATCGACTCGCAATCTTTGGCAACCAATCAAAACTTGTAAAAGAACCATTCCAATTGCTGGCCAATTGGAAGTTATCTTGTAAGTTTACGCAAAGCCAGAAACAAAATGTCGGAAGAAATTGGTTCTTTTCTGGAAGCAATTGATTCTCTTTTGCAGCAATGTGCTGCTCGCGAGAGAACGCAGGATGCTGGTTATGTTTTGCGAACGGTTCACAGCCTTCAAAATTGTATTACAGTTTTACAAGACATTGTTCACTACGAAAGAAGTACGGGAACCGGACGTCTTGAAGAGCTAGTTCTCTTTTTGTGTCGTATATTACAGCAATGTGAGCACAAATTATTTACTATGGAAGTAACGAGCCTGCCACAACCAACGTCAGAAGCGCTTACACGGGAATGCCTACGTTCTGGCAGTAGGGGAAGACCTTTCATTCCCATAAATCCTGATCAGGTAGAGTTTTTAATTTCAGTCGGTCGTAGTATGGAGGAAATTGCGCAAACTTTGCTTATCAGCTGTAGAACTCTCTACAGAAGATGTGAGGAGTTCCAAATATGTAAAAAGAGGGAAAGGTACTGTCAATTGTCAGACTGTGATCTGGACGACATAATGCGTCACTTAACTTCAGAGTATCCAACATGTGGATTGCGAATGCTGTCAGGACATCTACTCAGAATGGGTGTGCGGGTTCCACGACAGAGATTAAGGGAGTCGCTGTTGCGTGTTGATCCGATACACAGCTTTGTAAGACAACTTAATACTGTCGAAAGACGTACTTACAGTGTGCCAAATGCCAATTCACTATATAGATGGTTTGCGTTGTTTCATACGGTGGAGAATGGTTATACATGGCAGAATCGATGGTCATACACGCCTCATTGTTTACCTACAGCTGTAAAATGCTCCAATAATAATCGGGCAGCCACTGTTGGCCAGTGCTTCATTGAAGCTACAGAGAGATTTGGATGGCCATTTGTAATCCTGCACTAACGACTGTAGATTAACACCAACGATTGGTAATTCTGCACGAACGATTGTAGAGTTTACGCTAGCCGTTTGTAATTCTGCACTAACGATTGTGGATTAACACCAACGATTGGTAATTCTGCACGAACGATTGTAGAGTTTACCCTAGCCATTTGTAATTCTGCACTAACGATTGTGGATTAACACCAACGATTGGTAATTCTGCATGAACGATTGTAGAGTTTACGCTAGCCGTTTGTAATTCTGCACTAACAATTGTGGATTAACACCAACGATTGGTAATTCTGCACGAACGATTGTAGAGTTTACCCTAGCCATTTGTAATTCTGCACTAACAATTGTGGATTAACACCAATGATTGGTAATTCTGCACTAACAATTGTAGATTTACGCTAGCCATTTGTAATTTCGGCACAAATGGCTCTCCATAAATGGTTCATGTTTTCTGGAAAGAGCAATGAGACGAGCAGCGGCAATCTGGATGTGCTGTAACTTTTTTACTTGGTAGTTCGGTAGTCTGTACTGAGTAATGAATTACAAT